>JACAAK010000085.1:0-10399 GCA_025093985.1 Calvatia gigantea
GTGTATTCTGTCCTTAAAGATATCACAGGCATATTCCTCCGGTACGCAACCTCCGTCCCAAATTGACCAGCCGCAGAAACCCAATTCTCCTTTCTTCCCACTACCATCGGTAATCAGCACCATCACCGAACGAGATACTTCCAAGATTAGGGAAATGTATCCATCCTCAGTACCCATCTCGTGCGTGGACACGCCCTCATACGTTGATTCCCACCCAATGATAAAGTTAGTACCCGCAAACAGTATCGGGTCACACTCGCTAGATGTTGTTATGGTTGATTACTTAGGTGGGCACTTGGATAAGTCCACGCTCGCAAGTCGGAGACCCTAGGTTCCGGTCGCCTTTCCGTTTCCCCTCATGAATTCCTCCGTCTCATATTTACGGTAATATACCCACCGCGACAGGTACAAGAAGTTGGAATCCATTTGTTCCCTTGTACGTTCAAGGCTATACAAATGCTTATCCGTACATATATATCTCCCTATCAAAATATATACATCTTCAAAAAATTCCACCATGACCAACCACCAGGATTTGTTACATGTGTTACCTTACTTCGCAACCAGGCCCAGATCGTCTCCACTCAGGGAGAGGTTCAACGCTATAGCCCAGGAGTATTTGACAAGTCTCAATGACTTCTGTGCAGGCTTCGGATCACTCCCTCGAGTAGAAGCTCGCGCTTGCCTGAGAAGTCCGAGTTAAATGTCACTGCAGTCCCCAAGGTTGTTAGCCTTGTAGCAGACGAGCGAAGATAAGGAAGCTTGTTACTAGAATAACCTAAAGTAATACAAAGTACTACTTAAGGTTTATATACTAGCTACGAATAAGAGATGAGAGATTACGTAGTAAGTAGATATGAGTCAATGAGAACTACTACGGGTTAATTGGTAATCTAAGGAATCATAGGGATAGGTGAAATGAATAGAAGAATGAGTACAAGTCATAAGAAGACGGAGTCAGGTAAAGAGAAGTACAATGGTGGAAAAGATGAAGGTGAAACAGGAACATGACTCAGAATGAGTCATAAGAAGCGAAGGTAGAAGTACATGTGATAAATAAATAAAGAACGGACCGGGGTATACAGGAAGAAGAATGGAAAGTCCGTACGGAAGGTTAATACGTTAATGTGGAGAGTCCGGGGGTGTGGTAAGTTCGTAACATTAGCCCGTCTCTAGGTAAATTACTCCGAAATTTACGCAGATAGGACTGAGTAGTCCAAAGATACGCCGTTGTCGTAATATTCGTCATCGAAGGCATCACGGGGGTTTTCCAATACTTGTTCTTGGAATCGTTGTTTCGTATTCTCAACAGCTTGGATGTGGTCAACGTATTTCGGGCAATCTTCTGGTTTGTGTTTCGGGTTGAGAGTTTCGCAGAGTCGGCAGAAGTATTGGGGGCAGGTCCAGCGGTAATGGCCAGGGCGGGTTTTTCGACAGATGGGACAAGTGGTATGGGCACAATCACTGGCCCAGTGACCTACGGCAGGGAGGTGAAGTTTGGCACATTTTTCACAAAAGGCCTTCGGGTCGAAGTTCGGGTTGTTCATAGCTCGGGGTTGGGTTGGGGTTCTTCCTCGTCCTGAGTTAGGGCCGAGGGGTTTTCAAATAGATTTCTGAGGCTCAGAAGTTGGTCCAGTTGGCCCATTAAGTTGTGTATGGCCGTTTCGAATCGTTCGGGTGGGATGTGTCCGTCTGGATGGGAGAGATGTGGAGGAGGAAGGTACATGCGGTTCGGGGGAGGAGTTTCTCGCGGGGGAATCGGCTCGTTGGTGTGGTCTGACCTTAGAAGGGCCAGTTCGCTGGTTGGGTGGGATAGGCTTAACGCTATGCTCGTTGAGGTAGCGGGCATAAGCCTGAGGTAATCCAAGGCTTCGTGATGCCTGGATAAATAGGGCCGCTCGATCGGTAGCGTGCTCATAATCCCGAGAAAGATGTTCGAGCTGTGAAATGGCGTCGCAGATAAAGCGCCAGTGATTTCGCTGATTGGCATTATGTAGATATTCGGTGCGGAAGCGAGTTCGATGGCCTCCCTTGAGGACCATCGTGCGGAGGGATCCCTCAGATGAGAAATCAGTTCTAGCCCATAACTCCATGGGCGAAGGTCTATCGTTCGTAGAGGGGGGGTCGGGGGAGAAGCTGCTTCGTCTGTCGGGGTCTCGATCGGATGGGTTGGCTGTGATGTAACCCGC
Organism: Calvatia gigantea; assembly: GCA_025093985.1. NCBI lineage: Eukaryota > Fungi > Basidiomycota > Agaricomycetes > Agaricales > Lycoperdaceae > Calvatia > Calvatia gigantea. The sequence continues at coordinate 2,190 of JACAAK010000085.1, forward strand.
GGCCGAGTGTTCAGTGGGGTGTAGTTCGTCCCAGGCTGACCTGGGGGGTTTCGGATTGACAGTGGTAGCTGTGGGGGACTTTGGAGAGGGGCCGGCGGTAGAGGGGGGAATGTGTCGTTGGTCGAGGACAGGAAGTTCTGCCCTAACAGATTTCGGGATCCCAGCTCGTTCCGAGGGGAGTGTTGGGGTGGGGTTGTCGGCCCAGATTGGGTAGACGTACTTTGGTTTTGGCGACCAGAGGAGTCGCTGTGGGGTTGATTTCGTGTCGTAGGTGGTGGTATGGGGAGTGGTTCCGGTGACGACGCTGGAGAAAGAGACTGGTGAGTCTCTTGGCTCGGGGTTGTTGGGTGGATTTGATACGTTTGGCTGCTGGGGATGAAGTTGGGATACAGCGGAGCTGCTTCCCATTCTTGTTGGGTAGGTGAGTTTATCCCAGGGGGCACTGGGAGATGATTTGGTGGAGGGGGGAATGTAGACGCAATCTGGACCGACGAAGACATCGACCCAGAATTGTTTGTTCTGGTCCGCGAATTGTTGGAGCTCGTCTTTGGTGAAGACGGCATTCGGGAGGGTGATAATAGGCTTTTCGAGCAGTTCGTTAACTTGGACGGTGGGGAGAATTGGGGTTTCGTGGCCCACAGGTGTGACGGTGGGAGGGTAGGATATAGAAATATGAGGGGAGGAGGGGAGAGAATGGGCTTTTCTGACTGGGGAATTGTTTTTTGTAGAAAGGGAGGAGATGGAAGAGAGGGAAGGAGAGGGGGATGAGGCTACAATAGCCGCTTTCTTTCCCTTCTTGTAGTTTTTCTGGGTTGGTGCCATTGGTAGTTCGGTTTGTAGAAGTGCTGTTAAAGAATGATGGAGAAGTTGAGTGAATCCTGGATTATTTATATCTTTTAGGTGGGATGGGAATTAGGTGGTGTTCTCGTTGGTATTTTCGTAACATTTCTTGGGCATGTGGTAAGAGTTGTGCTTCGTTTTCCCAAGAGTTTTCTTCGTGGCTGTAACCTTTCCACTTGATGTAGTATTCCCTTTGTTTATTCTTGGTTCTATGGTTCAAGATGCCTTCGATTTCGTATTCTTCTTCTCCTTCTATTATGTCAGGGAGAGGTGGTTGTGGGTTTGATCCATGGGTATTGTTTTCAGTGTATTCGGAGAGAAGGGTAGCGTGGAATACATTGTGAATCTTCCATGTTTCAGGTAGTTTCGGTCGGTAGGAGAGCGGCGATAAGACTTCTTTGATAGTGAACAGTCCAAGGCATTTTGGTGCGATCTTGTTTGATTTGAATGGGAGTTTCAGGTTTCTCCGTTCAAGCCACACTTTTTGTCCTAGGGCGAAGGGCTTGAATTTTGCTTTGATTCGTTGTTCCATGCATTCCATAGCTAGTTTGTGGGCAGCAATTGCTTCTCTTTGTGCATGGTCTAAGAGTTCTATTCGTTCTTCAGTAGTGGTGAAGTTTGATTCCTCTAGAATAGTGGGTATTCCATGGGGTTTTGTTCCGTACATAAGTTCAAAAGGGGTTTGTTTCCGGTCTGAATGTGTTCGTGAATTGTGAGAGAATTCGAGGATTGGGAGTGCTTTAGACCAGGAGGAGGGATTTCCTGTACAGTAGATAGATAGGTACACTGCAATTTCCTGATTGAATCGTTCTGTTGTTCCATCCGATTGAGGGTGGTAGGCTGATGAGAATGATTGGGTGATTCCAAGTCGTTTCATGAGAGCTTGACTGGAGTTTGCTCGGAATCTGGGGTCACGGTCGGAGATTATCTTGTCCGGTAGTCCGAATCTGGTGTAGACCTTGTCTATAATTATGTCGGCAATTCCTTTGGCGGTGATTTCCTTTGTACAAGGAGTGAGAATTACCCCCTTCGTAAGTCCATGGTCCACTATGGACAGAATTGAGTCGAATCCGTGGGATTTCGGCAAGTCGGTCAGCAGATCCATAGCAATATGGGCGAATGGTCTAGTAGATATTGGTGGTGGTACCGGTTGCAATGAAGGGTGGGAAGGATTTCGGTTAATTTTGAATTGTTGGCATTCGCTGCATCCTTTAACATAATTTCGTACAAAGGTACTCATTCCTGGCCAATATACTTCAGCTTTGGCGAGGCGATAAGTTTCTTGTTCTCCAGGGTGTCCGATCGAAGGGTGGTCATGGTATCGTTGGATGACACGTCGGCGGAGTTCCATGTCTTCTGGGATGATGACCTTTCCTTCGAATGTCATAAGATGTCCATGTGGCCGGGGAATCATCCCGTATTTCGGATTTATTGCTTCTGGTGATTCTGATAGAAGTCGTTTCATGGCTTTCATGGTGATTTCGTCATATTTCGATGATTTTACGATGTCATCCTGTAATTTCTGATCAACCATGGAGATGAACAGTTCGTCTGGTAATGCAGTGATTTCCCTGAGGAATACTTCCTCGGGTAAGACAATAACATTTTCGTTGTCATTGTCATCATCTGGGGTGTGATCTGGTCGATGTGAGAGGGCATCGGCGGCAGGTATTTTGGCTCCTGGGACATGTTCAATTGCGAAGTCGAAGTGTGAGAGGAAACCAAGCCATCGAGCTTGTCTTCTGGAGATATTTTGGGGTTTTCTCCAAAAGGTGAGGTTCTTGTGATCAGTTCGTATGGTTACGCGATGTTGGGCTCCTTCTAGGTAATGTCGCCATTCTTCTAGTGCCGTGATTATGGCAAGGAGTTCCCTGTCGTGTATTTCGTAGTTTCGTTGGGTAGGATTGAATGCTTTGGATAGGAAAGCTACTGGGTGGTAGTTTCCGTTCATGTCTTGCTGTGATAAGACTGCTCCTAAGGCATATTTTGAGGCATCGGTTTCGATAAAGAAGGGTTTTGTTTGGTCTGGCATCAGCAAAACGGGTTTCTTCATGAATTTGGATTTTAGTTGGCTGAAGGCTTCGTTTGCTTTGTGTTCCCATTCGAATTTCTTTGTTTTGGATAGAAGAGCATTAAGCGGTCGAGAGATGTCGGCATAATGATGTATGAATTTTCGGTAGAAGTTACAGAATCCCATGAATTTTCTGACATCGCGGGTAGTGCGGGGTAAAGGCCATTCTTCTATTCCACGGAGTTTGGTGTTGTCCATTTCGATCTTGTCGGGGGAGATTATCATGCCGAGATATTCTAAATGGGTTTTATCAAATTCGCACTTTTCTAGCTTCAGGTATAGATCGTTGTCTTTCAAGATCTGAAGTGCTTCCAAAGTAAGGCGATCCATTTCTTCCTGAGTTTTTGCGTAGATGAGGATGTCGTCCATATAGATTATAATTCCTCCTTTATCTAGCATCTTTGCGAATATGGTGTCCATCATCTTTTGGAAGGTGGCTGGGGAGTTGCACATTCCAAAGAACATGACGTTCGGTTCGTAAAGTCCGATTGGAGTTTTGAATGCGGCTTTCCATTGGTCTCCTTCTCGAATACGGATGTTGTTGTATCCGAGTCGGACGTCCATTTTCGTGAATAGTTTTGCTCCTTGAAGTTTGTCCATAATTGTTGTTATCATAGGAATAGGGTACGCGTTCTTCTTGGTATGTTTGTTTAGATAACGGTAATCTTGGCATGGTCGAAGTTTCCCATCCTTCTTTCCTACGAAAAAGAAGGATGAGGCCATGGGAGATTCAGATTCTCGGATGTATCCTTTTCGGAGGTTTTTGTTTATGAACTTCTTGAGTTCTTCGGTTTCAAGGGGTGACAAGGGGTATGTTTTCCCTAGTTCTGGTTTGAAGGTATCCAAGAGTTCGATTTTATGGTCGTATGGCCTGGGAGGGGGGAATCGTTCGGATTTCTTCGTGTCAAAGAGCGAAGCGAATTTCTTGTATTTCCTGGGTACCTTTGTATTGGTTTTTGGGGTTGATTTTTGTGCGAGACTTGTAGCTTGGGTGATCTTCGTATTGATTTCGAGTTCATGTGGAGTTTGAGTGATTTCGTAGAGTTCATGTTCCAAATGGAATTCATCGAAATCAATGTTTTCCAAGTAGAGTTTGAGTTCATCAATAGAGAGTTCAGGTTCTTCCGAATGGACGATCGCTTCAAAGACTTTTACAGCAAGTGGGTCAAAGTCTTCATCTAGGTAGGTGTAGCATTTGGTATTATTCATTCCATGGATATCTAAGGCGATTTCATTGATGGTGGTAGGTCCATTTGTGGATTTTACGATTAAGGGTACGATGTTGTCGTTGTTTCACCATTTGAATTCTTGAGTAGTCCAATTTATGTCTGGGTTCGTTTGTTGTAGCCATGGGTATCCTAGGATTAGATCTTTGGATCCTATTCCTGAGACGTAGGCTTCGAATTGGCATTGTTTTCCATCAATTAAAGCGTTCAATTCTACGCTTTCATAGATTGACCCATTTTCGTTGGGAGTTCCATCCGCATTGGATACTTTGATAGGATGTTTGATAGGGCATGTTCGTAGTCCGTAGGTGTTTGTAAAATTCGAAGAGATGAAGTTTCCTTGGGCTCCCAAGTCAATTAGAGTGGTGACTGGGATATTTCGTAGATGGTTCTGATTGAGTTTGATAGGGAGAAAGATTGATGCTTTATTGTCCGAGGTAGGGAGTTTTATTAGATTGATTTGTGGGTCACCCAGCAATTCCTTTACAGGATCGGGTGACACCTTCAAAAATCCCCGAAGGGCTTGAGTGTTGGATCAGAGATATATGCTTCTCTGAATTCCATTCTTTCGTCCGTTGGGAGCTCTCTGATCATTGCTTGGATATCGAGTGCAGAGATCTTTCGGGTTTGATTTGGAGCGGCACCGGAGTAATTCCTGGAAGCTTGAGGTTGTGAGGGTTGTGCATAACGGGGTGGTTGCATGAATCTTCTTTGTGGCGGGTGGGGTCGTCTAGGAGGTGGTTTTTCCTTGGACAGGTTTGGGTCAGGATTTGGACAATTGTTGATAAGGTGTCCAAATTTTCCGCAGCCTATGCATTTCCCAGCTTTGTAGCGAGCGACTTGCTCAGCAGTAAATACAGTGTTTAATTGTAATTCCGGGTCATCCAAGTCATAGCCTTCATGAGTGTAGTCTTGCTCTGGAGGATACAGTTCTTCGTCTTCGTAAGGTAGTTCGTAGGGGTCTTGAGGTTCTGCCTGCATTTCGCGTATGGTTCGTGCAGGTTGGCGATTTGGTTGAAAACGAGTGTGGTAGGTTGGTTGGAAACGGGGTGGTTGGTAGGGGGTTGGGTTTCGAGGGAAGTTTCTAGGCCACATTGCGTCGGCTTGACGATTGACAGAGTCTCGTCGTACTGCATCGGTGTACCATTCAGCAATGGTTTCGGGTGGTCCTTCTTTTCTAGTCCATACTTCTCTTGCGAGATTAGGATTGAGTCCTCGTTTATATTGTTCAATTAATGCTTCATTGTCTTGAATTCCTCCGATAGATGCAAGGCGTTGGAATTCAAGATTAAAGTCTGCTGCTGAGGATTTATTTTGCTTCAATTCGTACCATTGTCTTCGCGCAGTGATTTGTTCATCTACTGGGGTGAAGTGTTTCAAGATTTCAATTTCGAACTCTTCGAAAGTAGAGTATCTCCAAGGGATGGGTTTTCCACGGGCATCGGTAATTCGGCTTTTGTAATATTGTTCAGACCAGGATCCGGCTTTCCCTTCGACCATAAGGCCGAGGACGAATCTGATCTGTTGCTGGTCATCCGTAAACGCTCTAGAGTTCATTTCGAGATAGTTTTTGACTAGCATCCACCAAGTTTTGAATCGGGGGTTTGTTCCATCAAAGTTCGGGGGTTTTTGTCCGATTTCTTTTGAATTTCCATTGTTTCCTACAAATTGAATGGCTGGAGTACGATGTCTTCGTCGACCTCCTCCTTCTCTTCCAATGGAGAAAGAGGACGGAGTGAATGAACCATGGCTGGAGTTTCGTGATGAGGGAGGGGAGGGAGAGGGCGCTCTTCCTTGTCGACCTCTGCGGGGAGGATCTTCTCCCGGTGTTCTTCGTCGTCCAATTCCGAAGATGGGGGTTGTAGTTCCTGATCGGGGTGGTGGTTGGTTGGTTGGTTCATTATTTGTTTCAGTTTGCGTTTGAGTGGAAGTAGCCATGCCTTCGATTTCTGGATGAATTGGTTCTTGTGATTCAAAACCCGGGATATCTGGGTATTCGAGGGTGTCTGGAGTGTATATAAGATGGGTTCCTTCTCGATTGAGGATGTCTTGGATGTCAGATGGATGTTCGGGCAGCTGATGGAACGTCTCGTTGTCTTCGTCGTCTTCAAGGACGGATGGTAAGATGTGAGGGTTTTCGATTCCAAATTGGGAAGGGGATACGGCTCTGGATGGTGTCTGTGGCGGTGACTCTTGAGATGGACCTTGCTCGGGTGAATCGGGTCGAAAATAGTTGAATTTGCCACTTTGTGTTGGTTTCGGTGGTTCAGGCTCAGTGGATTTTCTAGTAGGTGCTGGTAATTCTTGTAGTAGTTTCGGTTTTTGTGATCTAGTGCGTGGGGTATGATAAATCCTTTCTAAGAATGGTGCAGAAGGTCCTTCTGGTTGATGAGTTTGTTTAGGCAGGGGAGTAGTAGGAGATTCGAATGAATGTTGGATTGGTGTATGGAATGATCGTTCTGGGGATGAGGAAGGAGGGTGTAAGGGACGTTTCCCTTTTCGCGACGTGGTGAAGAAAGACAGATAGCGGTAGCCAGGCCCGCTCTTCTCGACGCTGCTTGGCGGAGGACAAATAAACAAATCAGTGGACCCGAAGTTCCACTCTTCTTAACCCTATTACCGGGAAGGCTTCTCGACGTCAACTGGATGGAGGAATAATCGGCAGAAGCTGGCCGTAAGAGACTGGAGTCATATAGAAACGAGAGAAAGGAGGTGAGGTTATTCTTATGTTACGTGCGTTACCTTACTTCGCAACCAGGCCCAGATCGTCTCCACTCAGGGAGAGGTTCAACGCTATAGCCCAGGAGTATTTGACAAGTCTCAATGACTTCTGTGCAGGCTTCGGATCACTCCCTCGAGTAGAAGCTCGCGCTTGCCTGAGAAGTCCGAGTTAAATGTCACTGCAGTCCCCAAGGTTGTTAGCCTTGTAGCAGACGAGCGAAGATAAGGAAGCTTGTTACTAGAATAACCTAAAGTAATACAAAGTACTACTTAAGGTTTATATACTAGCTACGAATAAGAGATGAGAGATTACGTAGTAAGTAGATATGAGTCAATGAGAACTACTACGGGTTAATTGGTAATCTAAGGAATCATAGGGATAGATGAAATGAATAGAAGAACGAGTACGAGTCATAAGAAGACGGAGTCAGGTAAAGAGAAGTACAATGGTGGGAAAGATGAAGGTGAAACAGGAACATGACTCAGAATGAATCATAAGAAGCGAAGGTAGAAGTACATGTGATAAATAAATAAAGAACGGACCGGGGTATACAGGAAGAAGAATGGAAAGTCCGTACGGAAGGTTAATACGTTAATGCGGAGAGTCCGGGGGTGTGGTAAGTTCGTAACACTAGGCAAGACAAACACAAAAGCTAACCTACTGTCCCGAATCCACCAGATACCGGAGGAACAGAAGAACAAACTAGTCACCATGATCTGAGAAAGTTGGCTTCAAACAGAAAGCTCAGATGAAGCAATACTCCTATGGGTGGAACTGTTCCTTGAACTGACACTTTTAGAACAAATCTGCAATAAGACACAGTGTAAGACAACAGTGCTCATGGAGTTAAAGAAGCCAGAACCTGAACTAGTCGAACACTACAGAGTCATCTACAGGCAAAATAGCACATATGTCCCACCTGACCCAAAACTACAAGAAAACATCCTAACACAATACCACGATGTCCCAGACACAGGACACCCAGGCCAACACAGAATGATGGAGCTAATCAACCATGATTACTGGTGGCCAATGATATGGAAGGATGTAAAAAGATACATCAGAGGTTGCCAAGCCTGTCAAAGGAGCAAAACAAGAACAACACTGCTCAAATCACCACTACACCCCCTCCCAATACCAAACAGGCCCTGGGAGGAAATCAGCATTGACATGATTGGACCGTTACCAGAATCAATGGGGAAAGATGCAATCTTGGTCGTCATGGACCACTTCACAAAAATGACATGACTCATAGTGACAATGACAGATGTTTCATCCAAAGATATTGCAAGGATATATCATAATGAGATATGGAAGCTACATGGACTACCAAGGAAAGTTGTTACGAACT
>JACAAK010000089.1:0-10506 GCA_025093985.1 Calvatia gigantea
TGGAAAAATGGTGTATTTTAAAGGTGAACATGAAAGAGATTCACATAAAGTACTAGCGTACGCTACCCTTGTAGTAAAAACCTTGTCAGCTAAAGCTACTACTACTAGCATTACCAATACATGCTGCCTGCTTTAGCAGGGTGCCACTCCTGATCTAACAAAGGCATCTGCTGCTAGATATAGAACTATTTCTGGTCAGTATATCTGTCAATTTCTACCTAACTAGAGTGTAGCGTAGCTACACCCAACAGGTCGCTGATGCAATTAGTGGCCTAGATTTTATAAAAAAAGGCTATTACAATATATAAATGTTTATATGAAATAAGCTGAAAAAAGGAATTGAACCTTTATTTTACCGTCATGAATGGTAAGTTTTAACCATTTAAACTATTTCAGCTTTACTAACCAAAGCCAACTTTAGCTAACCTAGTGTAGGTCTAATCTTCTAATTCTATTAAAGGGGGTGGATTAGGCTTATCTTTAACTCAGATTTTGTTTAAATATTAACCTAGACACGGCTAGACTTTGTTGATGTAGCGAGAAGCTACAACACCTGCTGCCAGCTTACAAAGTCAGAAGGCTGCTGGTTTAGGCAAAGCCTACAGCTAGTTATAATTCATCTTAGGTTACAGCCTAAGCCTAGGTTTTAAGTAGATAAAAATCTACACTAGGCTAGCAATAGCAAATTAGCTGATCAATCTAAATATTCATAAGTATAGGTATAGGTATTTGCTTACTAATATTATTATTAAATAAGTTTGCTTAATCATTATTTGTAGGCAAAGCCTAGACTTTGTCTACTGTAAATGTAAATTATTTAATTGCTAAAACTTTCTCATTATATTTATATACTATTAATATATTAAATTTTACCTAAAAATCATTTTTTGAAATACCTTATTTATACTACTGATTTTCCTAATTACTATTATAGTCTTTTCATATTAGTAAGCCAGCTAATATTTTCAGCTGAAAATATATTGATCTATAATGTAATTCAGTTTTAGATAACCTAATCCTCTTTTAAGTTATTAGTAGGAAAAGCCAAAAGCTAGACCAGACTTGTAAAAAAGTGGCTGCTTGACAAAGTCAAGTATTATCTTTATATAATATTTTGGAAACACCTGGGCTCGAACCAGAACTTTCCCCTTAAAAGGGGGACACTCAACCTCTCGAGTTCTGCTTCCATTTTGTAGCAAATAATATAATTAAAGTTCTAATACTAATAATCCTTAGATAAGGCTAAGCTAATAACTTGTAATAGCAGGTCTATAGTTAATGAACATCTTATTGGATTCGAACCAATAATGTATGCTTCGAAGGCACATGCTTTGACCAATTTAGCTAAAGATGCTTACAACACCAATCTGAAATTAAATTATTATCACATCTCTTGCTGCAGCTAGGTTGCTAAATTTATATAAGTTTAATTTGTTCTATTTTACGAGTAAAGAGACTTGAACTCTTACAATTAAAATTATGAGTACCTAAAACCCACCCGGCTACCATTTTCGGCATACTCGCTAATTAAGTTTATATTTTTAATACTAGGCTACAGCAGATCTATCTTTAGTAAGTATTTTGCTAATTGGTGGGGGTAGCAGCTACACCTTGGCTTATTAGCTAAAGCTACTCTAGCCAAAGACTAGGCCGCTGCGCTAGAACCTTTAATCTAATTATTATAAACTATAAATTATATAAAATAATATATAAATTATGAGTATAATAATAAGAATGCCATCATTAGAGCGAATAACCCTGTGGCTTCGGCTAAAGCGAATCCTAAGATTGCGTAAGAGAATAATTGTCCTCTTAATTGAGGATTTCTAGCTGTAGCTAAGATTAATGAACCGAATACTGTTCCGATTCCTGCTCCAGCTCCGATTAATCCAGAGCAAGCTACTCCTGCTCCTATGTATTTTGCTGCTGCTAACATTATTGTTGCAATTAAAGTATTAGATAGTGTCTAACATATTAAATATTTAATTAATACTCTTTTAGTAAAATGAAAGTAAATTTTAAGGTTAGATTTCTAACTTTAATTTTGTAGCTTTAGCCTCTAGCGTACGCTAGGCTTTGCCAACAAATGAGCTAATTATATATAAAACCATATCAGTTTTATACTCATCACTTTTCATGTAAAGTATATCTTGCACATATTCTATGAAATAGTCTCTATCATCTTTACTTAATTTTTTAAGATGACCTAAGGTTAGTATTATACTAATACAAGTTTTTACTCGGAATAAAATTAACACGTGTTGATCTTGTGTAATATTATCTACGTATTTAGTCCAAAAAGAATTGATAGAAAAAAAGATTAGCTCATTGCTTATAATCAAATTATCTTTAACACTGTGAACATAGTTATTCCAATTTCTTACTGATCTCTTTGTATTTTGTTGATCACTCATAATTTGTTGGAATAGGTTTAGCGTACGCTAGGCTTTGCCTAGTTTATTTAGACTAAGTTTTAGTTTTGTAGCGTTCGCTAGTCTACTTAACTTTGTCAACAGCTTATACTTGTTTGTTTACAAATACTAGCGTAGCTACTGTTTATGTCTTATAATTATTAGCCTAGCTTACTTTTTTACAAAGTCAAGGCTAGGCTATTTTAATAAAATATTAATTATTTTAAATTGCAAATTTAATTAAAAGAGATATAGACAAATTGCAAAAGCAAATAAAATACGACAAAGTTATTTAGCTTTGATTAAATTTTCAGTATGAGTTTAATTTTGGCTCTGATTGAACGTTATTCAGTAGTTTTAAGACATGCGAATCTTTGTTCTAGTACCTAACAAGCTAGGATAGCCTTTGGCTAGACTAATATTAAGTTACTAATATAAGAAACCTTTTTAATTAAATTAGCGAATTAGAAAATAGAACAAGGTGTAAAGGTGAGTAATGATAAATTAGATACTTTATAGACCTCTCGAATAGGGGATAGTTTAATTAAAAATATCTAGTTAAACATAAATTAGCTATTTATAAGAAAGGAAAGCTTAAATTTATAAATCTGTCTTTAATTAAAGATAGAATAATAAAAAGGCAAGCCGCTATAAGAATCGATTTATTTTGTTTAATGGTAGTTGGTGGGGTAAAAGCCTACCAAGCCTACGATCAATAGCCAAGTTTGATAGAACAGATGGCCACATTGGGAATGAAAAGCCCCAAGTAGAGTAATCTACCAGCAGTCAAGAATATTAGTCAATGCTCGCAAGAGTGAACTAGCTAACTGAAATCTTAAGATCATTTAACAATGGTACTTGAGATAACGTAAGGGAAAAAAATGATAGTACCTTACTATAAGTGTTGTCCAACATTACTGGTGCCAGAAGACTCGGTAACGCCAGAAACGCAAACGTTAGTCGTCCTAATCAGGCGTAAAGGGTAAGTAGGCTGCTTTAAAAGTTATTGGTTAGAAAGCTCTTTAAAATTTTAAAGTAATTAATAATGAATTAAAGCTAGAATCAAACAGAGGATAAGCCAAATAATGTTTAGAGTAGGGATGAAATCCGTAGATACTAAATGGAATACTAATGGTGAAAACTTTTATCTAATAATGATTGACGCTGAGGAACGAAGGTGAGAATAGAAAATAGGATTAGAGACCCAGATATCTCTCACTGTCAACGATGAATGGTGGTTGTTAGTTTTAAAATAAATAGTAACGTGTTAAAGTTCTAATACTAATAATCCTTAGAAAAGGGCAAAGCTAAAAACTTGTAATAGCAGGTCTATATTTAAATGAACATCTTATTGGATTCGAACCAATAATGTATGCTTCGAAGGCACATGCTTTGCCCAAATTTAGCAAAAGATGCTTACAACCCCAAATCTGAAATTAAATTATTATCACATCTCTTGCTGCAGCTAGGTTGCTAAATTTATAAAAGTTTAATTTGTTCTATTTTACGAGTAAAGAGACTTGAACTCTTACAATTAAAATTATGAGTACCTAAAACCCACCCGCTACCATTTTCGGCATACTCGCTAATTAAGTTTATTTTTTTAATACTAGGCTACAGCAGATCTATCTTTAGTAAGTTTTTTGCTAATTGGTGGGGGTAGCAGCTCACCTTGGCTTATTAGCTAAAGCTACTCTAGCCAAAGACTAGGCCGCTGCGCTAGAACCTTTAATCTAATTATTAAAAACTATAAATTATATAAAAAAATATATAAATTATGAGTAAAATAAAAAGAATGCCATCATTAGAGCGAAAAACCCCTGTGCTTCGGCTAAAGCGAATCCTAAGATTGCGAAAGAGAATAATTGTCCTCTTATTGAGGATTTTAGCTGTAGCTAAGATTAATGAACCGAATACTGTTCCGATTTCCCGCTCCAGCTCCGATTAATCCAGAGCAAGCTACTCCCGCTCCTATGTATTTTTCTGCTGCTAACATTATTGTTGCAATTAAAGTATTAGATAGTGTTAACATATTAAATATTTAATTAATACTCTTTTAGTAAAATGAAAGTAAATTTTAAGGTTAGATTTCTAACTTTAATTTTGTAGCTTTAGCCTCTAGCGTACGCTAGGCTTTTCCAACAAATGAGCTAATTATATAAAAACCATATCAGTTTTTTACTCATCACTTTTCATGTAAAGTATATCTTGCACATATTCTATGAAATAGTCTCTATCATCTTTACTTAATTTTTTAAGATGACCTAAGGTTAGTATTATACTAATACAAGTTTTTACTCGGAATAAAAATTTAAAACGTGTTGATCTTGTGTAATATTATCTACGTATTTAGTCCAAAAACCGGGGCCCTTTTTCCAAATTTTTTTTAAAAAATTTTTAAAAAAAAAAAAAAAAAGGGGAAAAAAAAAAACCAAAAAAAAAAAAGGGGGCCCGCCCAAAAACCCCGGGAAAAAAACCCTTTTTGGGGTTTTAATTTTTTTTTTTTTTTTGGGGTTTTTTTCCCCCCCAACAAACCCCCTTTTTGGGTTTTTTTTTTTAAAAGGGGGGGTTTTTTTTAAATTTTTTTTAAAAAAAAAAATTTTTTTTTTGAAATTTTTTTAAAAAAAATTTTTTAAAAAAGACCCAAAATTTTTTTCCCCTTTAAAAAAAAATTTTTTTAAAAAAAAAATTTTTTTTTTCCAAATTTTTTTTGAAATTTTTAAAAATTTTTTTTTTTCCCCCCCTTTTTTTTTTTAAATTTTTTAAAAAAAAAAAATTTTTTTTTTTTTTTTGGTTAAAATTTTTTTTTGGGTTTTTCCTTTTTTTAAAAAATTGGGTAGGGAAAAAAAAAAAAATTTTTTTAATTTAAAAAAAGGGGGGGGAAAAATTTTTTTTTTTTTTTTGGTTTCCCAAAATTTTTTTAAAGGGTTTTGGGGGGTTTTTTTTTTTTTGGGGGGGAAAAGGGGGGCAAAAAACCCGGGGTTTTTTTTTTTTAAAAAAATTTTTAAAGGAAAAAAAAAAATTTTTCCCTTTTTTTCCCCCCCGGGGGGGAAAAAAAAAAAAAATTTTTAAAAAAATTTTTTTAAAAAAAGTTTGGAAAATTTAAAAAAAAAATTTTTTTAAAAAAAAGTTTAAAAAAAAATTTTTTTTTGGTTTTAAGGTTTTTTGGGGAAAAAAAGGGTTTTTAAAAGGTAAAGGGGGCCCCCAAAAATTAAAAAAAAGGGTTTTTTAAATTGGGAAAAAAAAAAATTTTTTTTAAAAAAAAGGAAAAAAGGGGTAAAGTTTTTTTAAAAAAAAATTTTTTTAAAAAAAAAAAAAATTTTTTTTTTTTAAAAAACCCCCCAAAAAAAAAATTTTTTTTTTTTATTTTTAAAAACCAACCCTTTTTTGGGAAAAAAAAAAGGGCCCCCTTAATGGGCCCCCGGGGGTTTAAAAAAAAAGTAATCCCGGGGGGAAAAATAAGGGAAAACCAAAATTTAAAAGGGCCGAAAAGGGGGGGAAAAATTTTTTTTTTCCCCTTTTTTTGGGGCCAACAATTTTTGGGAAAACCCGGGGGGAAAAAAAAGGGGGCCCCCAAAAAAAAATTAAAAGGGGGGGGAAAAAAAAAAGGTTTTTTTAAAAAAAAAAAAAATGAAAAAAAAAAAAGGGGCCCCCTTTTTTAAAGGGGAAAGGGGGGGAAAAAAATTTTTTTCCCGGGGAAAAACCCAAAATGTTTCCGGGGGAAAAAAGGGGGAAAAAAAAAAAAATTCCCATTTCCGGGGAAGGGTTGTTAGTTTTAAAATAAACTAGTAACGATGTTAAGCGATAACCATTCCGCCTTGCGAGTACGGTTGCAAAACAAAACCAAAAAAATTAGTCGGTCTCGGAGAAAACGAAGTGAAGCATGTTATTTAATACAAAACTACGCGTAAAATCTTACCAGTTCTTGCATAAACTCTTGCTGCCAGTCAGCTATCTATTAAATTAATAAAAAGGAGTTTACAGGTGTTGCAGGGCTGTCGTCAGTCCGTATTTTAAGAAGTGAGGTTAACTCCACTAACGGACGCAATCCCTGTTGTTAATTTATACTTAACAATTTATGAATTTTAAATATTTTCATTTGGGGCTAAGACAAGTCGTTATGGCTCTAACGAACGGGGCTATAGCGTGCCACAAAAAACTTTTACAAAGTGAAGCGAAACCTTAACTAAGTTTAGCAGCTATTGTTGTTACTAAATTAATTAAAAAGGAAGAGCTAATCATTAAAGAAAGTTAATTATTTTTAAATTTTGAGCAGATTGTTGCCTGAAATTCGGCAACATGAAGAAGGAATTTGAGTAATCGTTGATCACTAGCGCAACGGTGAAGATAGCATTCGGGATGAACAAACTGTCTGTCGCTGGGGAGAAGCTCGGATGGGGGAAACTGCCGCTTAATTATAACTTACAACAAATTTTAGCCTTTAATTATAAATGAAACCCTTTTGGGTTTGCTGAAAAACAATTTATAATTATTGGCTTTAGCGCTAAATATTTGTTTTTAGTACAAATTTTTTAAGCTAATTAGTTTCAGTTAACCCTTCTGAGTAACATCTCAAAAGTCATAGCAAGGTAGCCGTACTGGAAGGTGCTGCTGGAAAATATTTCAATTTATACCCCCCATTTTATGGGCTTTGCCAGACTAACAGCCAAACTAGCGTAGCGAATGCTACTAATACTGCTACTGCCATTAGTATTCCTATAGAAGGAATTTTTATTTAAATAGATGGCCTGGAGTAGCTTTGCTATTACAGCAATACTAGCTTAAACTAGGCTGCTTTTTAAATTAATTAATAGCCTAGCCTTTTTAAAGGGAACTGCTTTGGGTGCTAGCGTACGCTACAGCGGCTTATAAAATCTGCTGCCGTTGCTATTAGTGATTGCTTTAAGTTTAGCAATATTAAGGGGTTAGCTGAGTGGTTTTAGCGGTAAATTTTCACTTTACAGACAGAGTTTCGATTACTCTACCCCTTTTTAATTTAATACATTTTACTAAACTTGTTAGTATCTGCTACTTTTCAGTAAACTTGCTTTTAAGCTGCAGCCTATTTATTTTCCGTTAATTTTTAATTAAACTTTGCAAAATGGTTATGCAGTTCGCTCATAATGGATATTATAAGGGTTCAAATCCCTTAGGTCTTATACTAGCGGACTATGTCTGCCACCATAATTTAAACAAGAGTGCAGCTTATGGCTACTGTTAGAAATAGTTAATATAAACCCTAGACTACTAAAGCTTAATCTTGACTAGCGGCGTTACTACTAGCTTAAGCTATTACTTGCCTTACTTTGTTGCCTAGCTTATATTTAAAATAAAGGATACTTGGTCGAGTCTGGTTTTGGCGCTCGTCTTGAAAACGAGTACTTCCTAAAGAAGTCGTGAGTTCGAATCTCACAGTATCCGTTATCAATATAATAAAATTTAACTATATTTCTGCAGCGGCAGCAGTTGTTTATGCTAAAATTCTAAACTCAATGGTAGCCAGGCTACCATTAAAAATTTAGCAGACTAGTTAAAGCTAGTCAGCCGCACCAATAAAATATACTAATAATCTATAAAGGATATTATAATAACTTTGATAGTAAACATTAGTTCAATGATCATTAAAGTATTATATAAAATCACATTGTAACAAAATATATCAATTTTGTTTATATCTTATATATTATTTATATTGTGACGGAATAAAAATAATTCGTACCGTTGATTGTGTAGTAGCTTTCGCTAGTCTACTAGCTTAAATAGACTTTAAAATAGGGGGTAGTAGTAGCGTAGCTACTACGCTATTGCTTATTAAAAGAGGTTTAGTAATGATTTTTACATCTATATTTAAATTTTTAAAAGTGGCTAAGGCCCTACCTTCAATAAATAGAAATTTATCTCCAATTTATTTTACTAAATATCATCTATAATATTTTTATATGCCGGAGTATTATCATTAAATACTTTTTTATATTCAGTCAATTGGATCAGGTATAGGTATATATAGCGGATTTTTCCAAATAACTCAAGTATCAGTATTAAAGAATCATTTTATTAAAATAGGTTTTTTAATATTAATATCTTTGGGCCCAAAAATAAGTCAATATATTAATATTTCTACAAAAGCTAGTCTTGCTTTTAGTAAGCAGTCGATTTTATCTGCAAATGCTAACAATATAACAAAAAAATTCTACAGATTATTCTTTTAAAAGTATTATTTAGTAGTTTAGGTTCATTTTATTAATATCTAGTTTTGATTTAATATCTTATTAATAGGTACTGTAGTAGGTTTAGCTCAAAGTAGAATAAAAAGACTATTAGCTTATAGTACAATATCTCATATAGGATTTATTTTATTAGCTTTAGCTATAAATAGTGAATCTTCTATAGATTCTTTAATATTCTATATAATACAATATACTATAACTAATTTAAATATATTCTTAATTATTATAGCTTTAAGTTATATAACTGATTCAGTTAATAAATTACAAATAACAAAAGAAATTAAAGATATTAGATACATTTCTGAGCTAAAAGGAAAATTCTTTTCTAATCCTATTTTAAGTTTAAGTTTAGCTATATGCTTATTTTCAATGGCTGGTATACCTCCTTTAATAGGTTTCTTTAGTAAACAATTTGTATTATATTCTGCAATTCAAAATGGATATTACTTTATAGCTATTATTGCAATATTAGTTAGTGTTATAAGTGCTTCTTATTATTTAAAAATAGTTAAAGTTCTTTATACTAATGAAGACACAGTAGCCTTTGTTGAAGAAATCAAAGCTTCACCAATAGATGAAAATAATAATAACAATAGCAGCCAAATGCAGCAGTTTATGCAAGAAGCTCCATCAGTTAATTATTTAAGTAATGTACATAGTTATTTAATATCTATATTAACTTTATCTATATTATTATTTATTTTAAAACCTTCTTTAATCTTAAATAGTACACAATTACTATCTTTATCTCTATTTAATTGGTAATGAATAATTTATTATTTTTATTTATTTTTGTACCTATTCTAGCTGTAGCTTTATTAGCTTTAAATGTTTTATTAGCTGTACATAGACCTGATGAAGCTAAAGTTTCTGCTTATGAATGTGGTTTCCAAGCAATTGTAGGTCAAACTAGATCTACTTTCCAATTCATTCAAAAAAAAAAAAAAAAAAAAAAAAAAAAAAAAAAAAAAAAAAAAAAAAAAAAAAAAAAAAAAAAAAAAAAAAAAAAAAAAAAAAAAAAAAAAAAAAAAAAAAAAAAAAAAAAAAAAAAAAAAAAAAAAAAAAAAAAAAAAAAAAAAAAAAAAAAAAAAAAAAAAAAAAAAAAAAAAAAAAAAAAAAAAAAAAAAAAAAAAAAAAAAAAAAAAAAAAAAAAAAAAAAAAAAAAAAAAAAAAAAAAAAAAAAAAAAAAAAAAAAAAAAAAAAAAAAAAAAAAAAAAAAAAAAAAAAAAAAAAAAAAAAAAAAAAAAAAAAAAAAAAAAAAAAAAAAAAAAAAAAAAAAAAAAAAAAAAAAAAAAAAAAAAAAAAAAAAAAAAAAAAAAAAAAAAAAAAAAAAAAAAAAAAAAAAAAAAAAAAAAAAAAAAAAAAAAAAAAAAAAAAAAAAAAAAAAAAAAAAAAAAAAAAAAAAAAAAAAAAAAAAAAAAAAAAAAAAAAAAAAAAAAAAAAAAAAAAAAAAAAAAAAAAAAAAAAAAAAAAAAAAAAAAAAAAAAAAAAAAAAAAAAAAAAAAAAAAAAAAAAAAAAAAAAAAAAAAAAAAAAAAAAAAAAAAAAAAAAAAAAAAAAAAAAAAAAAAAAAAAAAAAAAAAAAAAAAAAAAAAAAAAAAAAAAAAAAAAAAAAAAAAAAAAAAAAAAAAAAAAAAAAAAAAAAAAAAAAAAAAAAAAAAAAAAAAAAAAAAAAAAAAAAAAAAAAAAAAAAAAAAAAAAAAAAAAAAAAAAAAAAAAAAAAAAAAAAAAAAAAAAAAAAAAAAAAAAAAAAAAAAAAAAAAAAAAAAAAAAAAAAAAAAAAAAAAAAAAAAAAAAAAAAAAAAAAAAAAAAAAAAAAAAAAAAAAAAAAAAAAAAAAAAAAAAAAAAAAAAAAAAAAAAAAAAAAAA